>CM035803.1:38256408-38261408 GCA_020466265.1 Siphamia tubifer | reverse complement strand
TTTTGTTTGCCTTTAGGTCTGCACCATATGATGAAAACCTGCAATGTATGGTAACACTGAGTAATGTTTCGTGGATGATACTGTTTGTGATAAATAAATAAACTAACCGTGCAGTCACCCCCAAATTGACACAAATTAATCTGATTGTAGCTGACAGCTAGCTCAGGGATCTGACCGCCCAAATGGTGTGAATGCATGGAATGTGTAGACACAGCTCCATCCTTTAGGTCAGATGCTCTCATGCAGAGCGTGAATGCATGGCATGGTGTAAATAGAAGGATTTTTCATATTCACTGCATTCCAGGCGTTCTTCTGCAGTGTATGAGTCAAGCATGAAAACACTATAATAACAGCAACAATAATGTTATTTATAGGAAGGCAGTATAGCTTTGCATTCAAATCTCAAAATAAATCAGATTTATTCATTATTAGGTTGTTTGTTTCTGTGTTTATTCTCCACTTAGCCTACAGTGCATAGTCTTAAAACCTCCTGGGATGGAGGCTTTCATACATGTACAGTTGTTTTGAAAATCATGCAGCTATTCATTCATTCATTCTTTCAGTCATTCATTCATTCCACATAATCTCTGAGAATTTAGAGCAATTTGTGAAGCAGCAGCGGTCACAGCAGCATCCAGTGACCACGGTCTAATCCAGATCTCACGGCAGTATCTCTCTCTCTCTCTCTCTCTCTCTCTCTCCTCCTCTCTCTGCTTGTGCAGCCCATACAGTGCACGTACACTCATAAAACACAGGGCTTACTCGTTTTCCATGTAAACCATTACAGAATAATCCACTAGTGCAAAACACTGGAGTGCTATTGCAGCTTTTTGCTGCTGTGCCTTACCCCATATGCCACAGCTCATGTTCTCCACCATCTGCCCTGAGATGAGAAAAATGGAAGAGGAAAAAAAAATAAAAGAAAGGGGGAAAACAGCCACCCTGCACTTTTGGCTTAATGTGACTTCACAATATCATTTAATCTCCTAGAGGTTATTTTTTTCTCCCTAAGGCATCAACAAATCACATCGAATCTGAGTGTTTTCCCAAATTACACAGGACGCTGCAAAATGTTAAATGAATGCACTCTTTTTTTTCCTCCTGGTGGTTTGTTACACTGTTGTTTTCTTTCACATGTTTCCATTCATTTGCAGCGTCAGGAATACTGCAGCATCTGTCCCCAGTGTCATCAGTGTGAGGGAAGTAGTGCGAGGCCCTGCGTGAATGCAGCTGCAGTCTCCAGGCACACGCACCATATGCTGCCACCCACAAATAGGCTACAAAGTCATCTGACAGTGAGCTGCTGCCTATGTGGTGTGCTTTCCATTTGCCTTTGTCCAGGCTGTGACTGCTGATTCATCAGAAAATATCTTCTGTAGGACAGTCATCTATTGTTGTTTGTCAGGTAGATAGAAGGTAAAGTTTCTGTAAAACATATAGCACCAACCACAGGGGGGATAGTTTTTTGTTTTTTTTAACTTATGCTCTGAGTAAAGCACCATGCAAAATGAATAACAGCAACATAGGAAATACAGTGAATATCTTCCAGAGTTTACCCTGCGATATTTTCAGACCAAAACACACATTATGAATCTTAATTCATACATACATAAATACATACATATATATTTAAAATTCATATAATCACACTCTGACATTCACACCTATAGACAGTTCAGATGAACCATTTAACCAATCAGAGCATGTCCTTGGATGGTGAGAGGAAGCCGGAGAACCAAGAGAGAACCCATATACAAGCTCCACACAGAAAGGTTTCTGGTGTTAGAATCAAATTCAGGACCTTTTTGATGTGAGGTGACACCACTGTATCACCCACAGGACAAAGTTTGTCAATGTGGTTCAGGTCTAGATGCTGTAGTGCCTAATATATAATCTGCACTTTGGGCCTATTTTACAAATAAATACTTAATGAGATAAAAGAGAAACTATTTTTCAGATTATTTTAATGCAAAACTCAGCATGTAACATAGTGAAAAGGACATGAAAATTACACACTACTTTAAAAAAATATATATTTTATTCTCTCACAGGTATATTTTGGGAATTGAGCTAATTATACAAGGCACGCTGTTTCATAAAAATGGCAACCGTTTCAAAATCATTTCCAATTTAAATGGGCAGGTTCTGTGTGCAATGCGAGTGGACACCATGGGTTACACACAAACCCTGGAATGACACTGTCAATTCATGAAACACCTACGTCTGGATAAAAAAAAAAACACTAGTATCCTCAAATTTAACAATGTCTTTATTTATAGCAGTATATGACACCCTCTACAACTGTTTTCCAGATCAAATTCATTGACTCCTAATTAACACTTCCTGTCCCAATTTTGCCCCCAATAATTTATTTTAAAAATCATTAATTTTGGGATTGCTCAAAGCAAGAGTAATTTATTTATTTATTTTTTGCATTTATTTGAAGTCATCATCAGACCTGGTCCTTCAGTATTTTCAGTTAGTCAGCTCAGTTCATGTTTTTTTTTTACACATATAATATATGGAGGACTGAACCTGCCATAATTAAAGATATAAAAATGGTTTGATAAAACCATTTCGGATAGTTTCAGAACCGGGACAGAACCAACAGCTGTTGTTAAAATCACACAGCCTCTGAAAACATGGTAAAATAGTTTAGGTGTGAGCTGAAAATCACACTCACTTCGGTTTGACTGGTGTGGACATAAGAACTATAGAGTGTTTGGGTTTGGTTTGGGTTCAGTTTGGTGTGGACATAAGAACCATAGAGTGTTTGGGGTTTGGTTTGGGTTCAGTTTGGTGTGGACATAAGAACCACAGAGTGTTTGGGTTTGGTTTGGGTTCAGTTTGGTGTGGACATAAGAACCACAGAGTGTTTGGGTTTGGTTTGGGTTCAGTTTGGTGTGGACATAAGAACCACAGAGTGTTTGGGTTTGGTTTGGGTTCAGTTTGGTGTGGACATAAGAACCACAGAGTGTTTGGGTACACTTCAGGTCCAGATGCACTTCTATTATAATCAGGGATCTGTGTGTGCATCAGATGAATGATCCAGAGTCAACTACTGTCAACTGAACCAAGACCGACATGATGTGACAAGTTGGGTTACGTTTGGACAAAAAGGAGTGCTGTTCTAGTTTGGGTTGGGTTTGGGGTGTGTTCGGCCCAGAAACTGAAAGGACAGCAGGGTTTAAGGATGCACAGATGCTATGGCTTCATGCGTTGCAGTTCCATATGGTCTGAAGCCTAAGATTCTACCTGAACCGGTCCGACCATCAGGTCCCGTTGGTCTGTGCTTGGGTTGGATCAGTGATCTAATGTGAACCACATGGATCCCTGATTCCAGTAGATCTCCAGCTGTGTCACACATGTTGTTGGAGCAGGATGTCCATTCATGAACAGAACCAAACCCACTGAATTGAAATGAACCAAAAGGAGAAGAACTGAGCCTAGGACCTACCTTTAAAGCCCACCCCCCTGCTTGGCTTAGCATAGGAGAAATAATGCAGAAATAAAAAGGAGTGCTGAAGGACATGCAGAAATAAATAAATGACGCAGAAATAAATGCAGGATTAAAAAGCAAAAGGGGAAATAGTGAAGAGGTAAATATAAGTATAAATTTAAAAAAATCCACTATCAATAAATGAATAAGATGCCAGATAAAAAATACAATATAAAAATAAATAAGAAAATAGAAAAGAAAATGTAAGAATAGAAAGCAATACAGAAATAAATGCAGCAATACAAACAAAAGAAGATATAAATAAATGTTCCTAAATGGTTTTATCAAGCCATTTTATATTTTAATTATGACAGGTTCTGTCTTCCATAATAATATTAGTGAACCTCATCCTGAAAGAACCCCAGACCAAAACATAGCCCCCAAGGACTTGTACTATAGGCACTAGGCATGATGGGTAATAACTTCATCTCCTTCTCTTCCCACCCTGATGCACATATAACTCTTAAACAGGGTCATACATGTATCATCACATAGATATGTTTTCAGACATACATTTTCAACATTGTAGTCTCTCAAACAGATAAACTGTGGTCCATCAACACCTGTTGCCGAGGGAAACAGACACGACAGAGGCTCACACACAAAAAAAACAAAACATTAGCACAATGGTTCGCCTTGTGATATGTACTTGCATCAATGAGTTTTTATTCCTTTCATCCATGGCTTAATTCTAAACCTTTTAGAAATGTAGTGTGTCTAGATTTATTTTTGAGGCTATTGTTTTCGTGATCCAATGTTTATTTTAATTAATTAATTACTGTATTTATGTATTAACTCATTTGTTTTTATGACATTTATTTATTTTAGTGAAGGCTTTCTTTTTTTGGTATGACTGTTTGGCAATGAAAATTAGAACGTTACCACTTCTTATTTACCAAGACTTCAAACTTTCAAAATTAAACTAGGTGAATTGTACTATTGTTGATTTTCATTATAATCAACATATTATCCCTCAGTTGTTATTCATCCAAAAACAATAGTCTTCCAGTCTATGGCACAACATTTCTCCAACACTGAACATTTATTTTGGGATACTGTGCAGCCAGATTACCTTGAAAGGGCATGCCCACTGCACTTCTTCTCCAAGTAAGAATTTACATGAATTATTTATAATGAATAGATAAAATGTTGCCAATTAAAATCCTAGAGTGCCATTCCAAATCACTCCGATGACCTTTTGATCTGGCTGCAAATTAATAATTTAAAAGAGTGATAACAGTTAGTGTTGTGTGTCCTCTCATAGTAAAATGTGAAGACTGCCAATATATAATTGTTTCAGAAAAGTCGGATTCCATTGATTTAAAGAGCACTTGTATTAGCAGAAGACTGATGAACCACATCCACTTATCAGCTCGACAAACTGCAAAGTATGGGGATGTCTCTATTGCTCTTCTCACCTTGTTTCTTTTAGGATTTTTTGCAGATAAAATGGCATTGACCAGGTATAAAAACAATCACAAAAAAAGACAGTATCCTTTGT